>BLKR01009222.1:116273-152719 GCA_011170035.1 Teleogryllus occipitalis
TTAAATATTTCACGGAAAAGCAATTCTTGGATAACACAAGGAATTAGGACATCTTGTAAAAACAAGCGAATTCTTTCTTTCGTTTCTAAACGTCATGACGTATCTCAAGATTTCCTTGTCTACTTTAAAAAATACAAAACATTGTTACGAAAAGTCATAAGACAGGCTAAAATCATGAAAAACGATCAGGATATTTTGAACTCAAATAATAAAACAAAAGCAATGTGGAATATAATAAAAAATACTACCAAATCAACTAGAAAACCCGTAGAGAATGTTGTTTTAAAACATAACGATATAAATGTCAACGATCCGGCAACAGTGGCTAGTCTCTTTAACCAATACTTTTCGAGAATTGCTGCTGATCTCACTAAGGGTCTTCAGGCACAAAATTCAAAAACAGACAGTGCACCCAAAATTTTAGACACAATGTTCGTTTCCGAAACTTCTTCCTATGAAATTCTCAAAATAATCGGTAAACTAAAAAATAAATATTCGTCCGGTTTAGATGAATTCCAGATTCTTTGTTAAAGACTTGTGCGTATGCCATTATACACCCGTTAACTCACATATTTAATGCATCTTTATGCACTGGAACGTTTCCAGATATTTTCAAAACAGCTAAAATGAAGCCGCTCTTCAAAAAAGGCAACAAAAATGAAATTCAAAATTATCGGCCCATCTCTCTTCTATCAGTTTTTTCAAAAATATTAGAGAGACTTTTTACGTACGAATGGAAACCTTTCTCACTAAACACGACGCGCTTTCAGATTGCCAACATGGATTTAGAAAATCAAAATCAACGGAAACAGCTATATTTTCTTTTCTTAAAGATGTCGCCTCATCATTAGATCAAAACGAGGCACCTATTGGATTATTTTTAGATCTCTCAAAAGCTTTTGACATCATTGATCATGACATTTTACTTTCAAAATTACCTTCATATGGTATCCGTGGTATTGCTCTAGATTGGTTATGTTCGTACCTTAAACAACGATCTCAGAAAGTTGAAATACCTTACTGGAATGATGGAACATTACGTACGCACCTTTCCGACTCTTTGCCCGTTGCATGTGGAGTTCCTCAAGGATCGATTTTAGGCCCTATTCTGTTCCTACTTTACCTAAACGATATGCCCTCGACGATTCGAAACGGAAGAACGGTTCTCTTTGCGGATGATACGAACATCCTTTGCAATAAAGAAACCGTAAATAGTACAATATTAGATGTTTCAAATTGGTTCCGAAATAACAAATTAATAGTAAACGAAAAGAAAACGGTTTTAATGCAGTTTTCCATTTCAAATAAACAATTCTGTGCTCCATTGAAAATGAACGGTGTACCATTGACTGATGTTAAGGCAACAGAATTTTTAGGTCTCTCAATTCAGTCAAACCTTAAATGGAACGTCCATTTAAATGAATTGAACACAAAATTAAGTTCATTATGCTACGCGTTCAGAATTCTTGCAAATTCAGTCAGCCTTCATACTGCTCGTTGTGTATACTTCGCGAATGTTCATTCCCTCCTGAGATATGGCATAATATTCTGGGAAAATACATCTTATAGCTCCCAGATTTTTAGATTACAAAAACGAATTGTACGAATAATAACCAAATCTCACCCACGTGATTCATGTAAGCCTCTCTTCATTAATCTATGAATTTTACCATTACCGTGTCTTTTTATTTACGAATCAGTGGTTTTTGTAAAAAATGACTTGCTTAAGGGCGGGAATATATTTTCAGAAAATGCTGAAGTCTATTACTATAACACTCGACGTAGAAATCATATTCATCAGGTGACAGTATCAACAGCTCATTACAAAAATTCACATACAATACATGTACATTATTTTACAACACTTTGCCAGATGACATTAAACGATTAAATTCAATAGAAAAGTTTAAATCCCAAGTGAAATCGTTTCTGCTGCATAACTGTTTCTATACAATTAGAGACTATAATGAGCATCACAAGAAAAGTAACATTAATTTTAACAATGATACATAATGCATTAATTACCACTTGGACTGTATAAATGAGTATAAACAACCTGTAACAACTATTGTAACACAGCTTCCGGGTCAATGACCCCCATCTCGATCAGGTTTTTCGTCCAGTTTCCCTGATCCATTGAGCAAATGCTGAGATGGCCCCTTGTTTTGCTTCTTGACATAAATGTAACTTCATTTTCTGTGCACGTCTTCTAGAATTCAGTGGGAAATACAATTATTCAAATTATCGTTTCCATGTTGTCGCGGCAGGAAGTAATAAGAGCCAAAATTTATTGCTTATTTATCCTTGAAAATAGATTTTATTACATGGGAGTTTTTTTGTTGTTTTTTTCTCCCTTTCAAAATTCAAAATTTATTGCTTATTTATCCTTGAAAATAGATTTTATTGCATGGGAGTTTTTTTGTTTTTTTTCTCCCTTTCAAAAATTCAAAATTTAAGTAGTATATGACTGATTGTAGGGATCACAGAATTTTGAAAATGTGCACACAATTCATTTTTCCCCATAGCACGTCATACGCAGTTTTTAACTGTTTTTTGACGTAAAATAAATAAATAAATAAATAAATAAATAAATAAATAAATAAATAAACATGAATATAGCGATTGATCTGGAGCCTAACCAACTAATCAAAAAGTGATTTTCCCACTTGCGCAGGTGAGGCGTTGCTGTCAAGTATCAGGCATGCCTTTTCATTGGGCAAGACGCGCCTGCTCACGGTCTTGACCTCCTACGTGTGTTCATCTAACGACCGACAGTGACCTTACGAAACAATATTTTTGTTTATTACTTTTTTCGAAATCTAAAAAACATGTCAATTTAACTATTTGCGTTTTCGATTGTGCACTATCCACTGCTGAAGTTTCATAAATATTCGAGTGTCCGACATGATCAGTGACTTGTGTTCAAGCCACATTTTTCCATTATTGTATTACACATTTCGAAGAGGAAAATCTAGTGATTGTGATTGCTTCTATAATACTTGAGCAAAAATATGGACACTTCGCAAGTATGGACTGTTCGCGTCTGTTCGAAAAAATCCTAGATATCGCGTTATTACGCGATATTTTGCATTTTTCAGACTTTTGAATGACCTGGGAGATCCAAGAAGCTCCTACACTATTACCTGGATCTCCGATACGACCTGAATTTTAAACCCCACATACTTTCGCTGTGGATTTCCAAACTACTGTATTGTGACATTTCTCTGCCTCCTTGGTTAAAAAGTTCTACCATACAAGTATAATCGTGTGGCAAAGCAACATATACAAAGAGACATGTTTTTTTTTCTCCAAGCCAGGAATAACAATATACAATTTGTCAGCGGACAAAGAATTATCAATGCACGTTTGTTGACCGTTCGTATTGCAGATACTGCAATAAGTCAACAATGTTTTGGTGAGTGTTCGTACAACAAGGAGCATGTGCTTGAACTTTGAAGACGTTGCAGATCTGCTCTTGGAGGTAACTACTCGTAATTAAAAAAAAGTAGTAATGATAGTAAGGGAAATATTCAAGGTGCCTATTTCAACACTTGTTAGATTTCGAGAACTTATTGGAAAGAAAGAAAGAAAGAAAGAAAGAAAGAAAGAAAGAAAGACGAAGTTATTGTTTTTTTGCAAATTGGAGAATTAATGCATTTTTAACATTGTTGGGGAGCTATTACACCGTATTGCCAATTTCGGCCAATAGCCTATCTGCGCTATTGTTAGACGATAAAACTACTCTATAAATCGGTCTTCCTATAATTGTTACACTATCATAAGTTTCTTGCGTCAAGTTTAACTCTGGAATACCTGGGCAAATTCCATTTCTCGAAATTCTGCATTTTAAATTGCAAGATTAGGAATTTACTTTAAATTTTCATTTGATGAAAAACACGCGTACCAGTGTTAGTTAAAGGGCATTTTCTTAGTGATGGGAAACGAAACATTTAGATGAAATGGGAAACGAAACAATTTAAATAAAAAATCATAGCTATCATCACTATCTGTATTACTAATTTCCAAAGCGCACAGAATTTGAAAGGAACGTATGCAGACTCCGGCCGGTGTGAGAGGCTACCTTGGTTTATTGAGAGCTAGTAACTCTGTGAAACTAAAAAAGTAATGAAACAATTGCAACTTTGACTGAAAATGCAAATATTTGGTTGTGTTATTCCACATATTCTCATAATGCGAGTACAAACTGAATTATAATACCCAGTGCTGCTTACCTGCTTATGACACAGCTGACGTCATGCAAAAGCATGGCTCCGAGGAAGAGGCCTCTCGCCATTAAATATTTGTTATTTACGTGTTACATTATGAAACAATACCATATTTGATATTCTTGATACATAAAGAACTGTTTCTATGTTATTGTGGTATTCGTGAAGACTTACTTTTTGTTCTTGTGCAATGTGCGTGCTACTTTTTGGAATAATATTTTGTGTGATTTTGTTCATCAGCATTTTTGTTGCAACAGGCATTAGTATTATATACATAATCAACAATTGTGTAGAGCATTGTGCTGACTTTGATAACTGTGATGTTCTCAGAAAGCTTATCTTATCAGCACGTTTCTTTTATTTTCTTTACCTTTCCTCAATATAATTTTCGTCCATTCTTTTGTTAGGACATTATATAAATAACGTCCAGTCCGTCAAATGGGTTGACACTCTTTGTCTTCAATGATATGCATAACAAGCAACAGTAAGAACATATTAAAATTATGAGATGATGCATCGTTTTGAATTTTAAGGGTTTTCTTACATTCCTCTTTGCAACTAAGAGTTTGTATAAAGGAATAATATCCATATGAAGGAGTTATTTATTTTCCTGACAAATGATCACACCTTTACACCTTCGCTGAACTTACCTTTCTAATATTAGACGTAAATTAAATATCGTTTAAATATCGGATTTAAATTCCAGGATACGTGAGGTGTAATTAATTTTAGATGTACATTTCCGTATTTAGGTTCATCTCCAATTAATGATATTATTGTCCGATTGTGAATACGATCTTGACGTACAAGTTAACGTCTTATAACTCATTTTTTTTTAATTTTACTGAAATCAAATTAGAAAATATTGACGCATGTCTCTGCTGAATTGTAAGGAAATTCGGTAACCGAAATTAGTAATTCTCAGAATCAGACCCCTCGAGAGCTTAGAATTGAAAAAAAAAAGTTTGAATTGTGGGTAGATTACTGACGAGAGCTGCGGAAGCAAAACTAATAATTTTAAAGCTAATATAAAAACTAATTTTGCAATCAAAAACTTTGTCCCGAACAGCGAGAAACATTGTCGCCCAATAAAGAGAAGTATTTCTATGAATTCAAATTGCCGTGACCTCGCGTCACCATTGGCCAACAGATATCTGGTAAAGGGCTCTTCACTAAAAGATTCGAATGTCCGATTTCCAAGATAAACAAACACTAAGCGAAACTACATATATTTAAAAATGTACTTAACCGAATTTAAAGGTGTGCATTTGTAGAAAATATTTAATTACTATATCTTCAATATGGTAGTTGTAAGATCACACCGAAAAATGCTAACATTTGCAATTTTCGAAAATTCAGCAAGTTCAACAAATATGCCAACTACATTATTTTTAAGCGTCTTTTGCTAACAAAAATCGAAAAAATGGAGGCGTTTTTGAGGAAATATTTTTCAAATAGCTTTTATTTGCGAAAAAAGTAACAGAACCTTTTCATATCGTTCTTTTAAAAAATTGTGTAACATTTAATCTTTAAGAGCAAATTTAATTAAGAAAATTTTTATCATTAATATTGTAATTTTGCGGCGATATTTTTGAAAATTTGGAACTTAAAGACTATCGAATGTATACCACTTTTACCAGCCCACTTTACTCTATTTGAGAAAAGAAAATTAATCGTCATATGTTTGAGGATATTTTGTTTTAAAATTTTTTTATGTTTCGCGGAAAATTATTCCAAAATTACTCATCTTTTCGAAAATATTTGTATTAAAAATACTAAAAATTATTTTACACATTATTTATTTGTAAGTTTGGAGAATACATTTTATTGCAGAAAAAGTTATATCTTTAATATTTTAGTTGTATCAAGACCCCGAAAAAAGTTTGTTTTTCAATTTTCGAAAAATTCAGCTAGTTTATTTATTTATTTAATTATTTATTCGAAAACAGTAAAAATGTATGTAACGTACGGGGGAGAAGATCATCTGCCTTGAGTTTCAGGATACCTTCCCAACAATTTAACTATTAATAGTTTAATAATGAAATAATAATAATAATAATAATAATAATAATAATAATAATTATTATTATTATTATTATTATTATTATTATTAATTATTATTATTATTTAAAAAAAGCGAGAGATTAACATTTCAAAAATTCGATATTTTCGTTTCCGAGTTATAGAAAAGTTATTTGTAACGGTAAATGAATAACAGATTTGATATTTCTGTATTGCTAACAAAATAGAAACTCACCCTAAGCTCTACCACCACTACAAGCAAAAGGAAAGCTCAACAAAACGTGCGAATAGTGAAGCTACATTTTTTGTCCAGAAGCAAATCAAGGGGCTGTCTCAGCATTTGCTCATGATAGGAGTCATTGACCCGGAAGCTAAAGTACATTACTTGTTACAGGCATATTGTCTTTTAAAAAAAAATATACAATACAAATGTAAACTAATTCATTATACTATATCATTGTTTTGTTTAAGTAAACATTATTTTTCTTTTAGATGATCAGTATAGTCTCTAATTGTATAGAAACAGTAATGCAGCAGAAAATATTTTTCTTTTAACTTAAAGTCGTGTACCAATTTTTAATTGTTTAATTTCATCTGGCAATGCGTTGTAAAGTAACTTACATGTATTGTATGTGGATTTCTTGTAGTGAGCTGTTGATATTGACACTTAATGAACATGATTTCTACGTCGAGTGTTGTAACTATATCGATATTTCATGAAAATATGTTCCCATCGTTAAGTAAGTCAGTTTTGACAAATATTGCAGATTCGTAAATAAATAGGCAAGGAAAAGGTTAGATTCCATACTCAATGAAAAGAGGCTTGCAGGGATCACGTGGATGGCATTTTTTCATTATTCGGATAATTTTCTTTTGCAATCTAAATGTCTGGGCACTAAAGGATGAGATTCCCCAGAATATTATGTCATATCTCAGGCGGGAATGTACATTTGCAAAATATACGCAACGAGCTGCATGAAGGATGATACAATTTGAAAGAATTGTGAATGCATAACATAATGAGCTTAATGTAGTGTTTAATTCTGTTATATGTACATTCCATTTGAGATTTGACTGAATTAAGAGACCTAGAAATTTTGTTACCCTAACATCAGCTAATTGCATATTGTTCATTTTCAATGGAGCATACGATTGCCGATTGGAAACGGAAAATTGCAATAAGACAGTTTTTCCATCGTTAACTATTAATTTATTACAAAAACAATTTGAAACTTCTGAAATTGTACTATTTATTGTTTCTTTTTTGCAAAGAACATTCGTGTCATCGGCAAACAGAACTGTTCTTCCATTTTTAATAGGTGAGGGCATATCGTTTACGTACAACAGAATGAGGATGTTGTACGTGTCCCACAAGATCCTAAGATCGAACCTTGTGGGACCCCATGATCAATTGGCAAAGAATCGGAAAGATTCGTAAATAATGTCCTTTCGTGCCAGTACGGTATTTCTACTCTTTGAGATCGATGTTTAAGGTACGAGGTTATTCAATCTAGGACAATACCACGAATTCCATAAGAAGGTAATTTTGAGAGCAAGATGTTATGGTTAATAACGTCAAAAGCTTTCGAAAAATCTAAAAATACCCCAATGGGTTCTTTGGTTTTGTCCATTGATGAAGAAACATCTTCAAGAAAAGAAAAAATTGGAGTTTCCGTAGATTTGATTTTCTAAAATCATGTTGTGAGTCTGAAAGCGCTTCGTTTTTTCTGAGAAAGGTTTCCATTCGCGTATAGAAAAGCCTCTCTAGTATTTTTGAGAAAACTGACAAAAGAGAAATTGGCCGGTAATTTTGAATTTCATTTTTGTTCGCTTTTTTAAAAAGAGGCTTAATTTTTGCTGTTTTGAAAACGTCTGGAAATATTCCTGTGCAAAAGGAAGCATTGAAAATGAGTTAATGGGTATATAATGGCTGGTGCAACACGTTTTTAATAAACAATCCGGAAATTCATCTAAGCCAGATGAATATTTATTTTTTAGTTTACTGACTATTCTGAGAATTTCGTTGGAAGAAGTTTCGGAAATAAACATCGTGCCGAAATTTAACGAACATCGGACATACCATTTTATAAGCGTACTTAGCGAACTTTATACAAGGAAAAATGTAATAATTTTGTGCCATGTTTAAAAAAAGTTGAAAATGTTGCGACTTGATTTACTGTATTTCCAAAAACCAAACTATTCTTTTCGAATTCGCAGGGACTGAATTTCACTCAGATTTATCTGACAATGTCATTATTGGAGAACATCATCTAATCGGTTTAGGCGCTAGTGTTTTCCTCAGAGTATCAGACTGACGTTTTGTCATCAACCAATTTTCGGTATGAAGGTCGCACAAAAAGTGGATTCTAACTACACAACTTGTTAGAGGAAGTAATTTACCATATATAGGAGCAATTGATTCACTTTTCGATATCAGAGACCTACAATGCGAGTTTTCGATAAAAAAATGTCTCTTTCATCTGCAATTTTAGACCTTTATCTTCTTACTATGTAAGTTCGTAGCATGAAAAATATTAAACCAAGTGTACAACAACACAGTATTTTCCCGCGTTATTTGTAATTTGTTCAATATTTGAAAATTTAGAGCGTTGAGAGAAATTCATCACCTACACAAACATTCTTTCATCTATTCATGGGGAAAAAATTGAAGCCGATTTTTGGGAGATTATTTTTTTAAAATTTGCTTTAACATGAAGCAAAATTTATGCGAAAATTACTTTCCTTAAAAAAATTCTCTATCATAAACTTAATGAATTTTTAGTAAAATACAGAGAGTTCACTGAAAATGGGACATGCAACAATTTTGTAAGTTAACAAAGGTCGATTGGAGAAAAAATGGACTTATTGAGAAAAACTTGTAAATGAATTTTTAACCAAAATTACGCAAAAAATGTGGTTTAAAACATTACGTTATCTTATTGAAACATCTTATTTTTTTAAAACCGATTTCATAAAAAAATTCTTACATTAATATTGATTTTTTGCAATGTTAATTATTTTTCTATTTTCGGACTCATGTCCACTGAAAATGATCGCTGATGGCGCTATTTTTATAAACGAATTTTGATCTATTGAATAAGAAAATAAGGAAGAAATTTGCAGCCATTTTTGTGAAAATATTTTTAAATACTGTCTGTGTTTCACGGAAAACTACATTGAGACAACACACAGTTTTCGAAAAATTGTCTTTGTCCTGATTTCAAGATCTATCACTTGAGTATGAGTTTTGAGATCTATCACTGAAAGTAAAATTTTACTAAGGGGAATAATCTCTGTCTTCAATATTCTAGTTGTAATATGACTGAAAGAAATTCAACTTTTGCAATTTTCAAAAATTCAGAGAGTTCAACGAAAATTTGATTTTTAAGTGGTGTTTGCTCTGTTAGAAGAAAAAAATAATTTATATAGGAAAAGAAATTTTTGAGAAAAGATATGTGCTATTGTAGCTCTACTACTTTTAAGTTCTAAATACGAGAGGCAACTTTGAACATGTTCCAACTTCTCCAAAATATCGACCTCCCTAAAGTGCATTATTGTTTTCCGTTAGGTTTTTTCTTTCTGGTATTACGAAGAAATCAACAATAATATGTATTTTTTACTTGTAAAAAAGTTTTTATTACTCGAAATATGTAGAAAATAATACGTTGTTCCCGAACTGAAACATTGCGTTTACCCGTGCCTCATTGGTCAACTTCGATCTGCAACACGCTGCGCGCTGTTGTTATGCGGGCGTGCCGCCTAGCGCCTAGGTCTTGCATCATTATGTGGGTGGTAACGTTGACGACTGGAGGTACTTTGATTTCTTTTTATGTATTTGAGTATTGCAATATTGCAGTATTGCACTTCTATATTCTTATGGCAGAATAAAGGATAAATCTGTTTGTAATTTTGTTCGTAATAGTGAAAAAAGTATTAAAAAATGTTTAGTAAAAACAGTTGGGATGCTTTTTAAATTTTTTATTTGTTGCACCATATAAATTTTGATTTAATTGAAGGGAGTCTGTTACAAATATTGCATACGAATGCCTTGAGCTAACTGTTAATGTGTTTTTACAGTTTCATTTATTACGGTCTGTGCCTATCAGCGAAAATCGTCACTTATGCAAAGAAGTTAACTACAAGAAAAGAAAACAGCAATGAATCTCTTCCAGTTTTATAAGTTTTGAATACTTGAAACTTATTTGGTAATACAGCTAAATAATCATACTCTTAAGGGAACGCGTAAGAAGTCACCTTCAGCATTTCCTAGCTTGTGTGAGGAGAATTAGGATAAATATGGCGCCCAGGAAATATGGCATCTGGAAGTTTTCAGAGAAAATTATTCGCCTTCTCAAATTACGCTGCAAGAACAATATGTTTTCTACGGCAAATTCAATTGTGCGCCCTCCCGGTGACTGTGGAAAAAGCAGCATCATGCGTTGTCGAGGGCTGGTATATTAATAATAAAACCAATAAATGAAGCGCCAGTGGCAGCGGAGTATGATTCCGGACCGCCTCTTCTAGGTCTAGGGCGTCCGGAGCCCCGTGCATCCACGTTTACAGCCGCGCGCGCCCCGCCGCCCCTCCCCTCTCCTCACGCCTCGCACACGGCGCGGCGCGGCGTGGCGCTCATAAAAGTCGCCGACGCGCTCTTTTGGTGCGCGCGGTAACTAGGTGCAGCAGCGTGGTGCGTCGCGGCGGCATGGCGTCGCGACGGCGGGCGGGGCGAGTGCGGCCGCGCGGGTGCGCGCGCGCTCGCGGCCGCGAAAAAAGAGAAAGAGAGCGCGCGCGCCATCGGGCGACCGCGGCCGGCGGGGGCGGGCGGCGGGGGGCGGGGGCGGGCGGGGCGGCGCGGCGGCGCCGGTGGTGGGGAGAGGCGGCGCCGCGGCGGCGGGGAGCGGCGGGGGCAACACGTGTAGCGGCTGAAGGGTGGCGGAAAAATTTGTAACTAAGCGCACACGCACACCTTGCAGGCAGACACGGGGTCCGCAATGAGAGAGACGTCGCTCTCCAAATGCGTTTTTATATTTCGTAAGAACAGCCCGGCCATATTGTATGCGTGTGTTTTTGCGCGGACCGCCCGCCCGCCCGCCCGCCCGCTCGCCCGCCTACCCGCCCGAGCCAGCAGTGTCCCCCGTCTCCAACCCCGCGTCCCCGCCCATCCGCACCCCGCCCTTTCCGTATGCTCGCCCGACGAAGCCCCGCAGCCGCACCGGCGGAGCCTAAGATACGGTCTCCGGTGCTATAGATCCCCTGCACATTGAACAAGATACTTCAAACCTTTCCACTGGCAGCTATTAGAGTTCATTTTGAAACGAAATGATTAAGGGTAGAAGTAGCGTTATGGTACTGGCAACAACACCATGCAACCGGGAAGGGACGGTCTCGGTAGTCTCCAGAGAAATGTTGAATAGTTGTAGAATTTTCGCAATTGAATTTTTAGTACAGGACTCGCAAATACTTCCAAAATATAAAGGCGGTCAAAAAAGTTATAGAAAGCTGTATAAGTTAAAAATTTTCGTAGTCGCGAGTAAAAGACTTTTCGACTTAAAATTTAGGCTTTTACTCATCAATCTCTCAAATATTAAATTTTATACACATCGGTGAAAGATGTCATCTTAGGAATGTGTATTTGCTGGAACATGTATTTGCTGGTTCCCTTGTCTTTCGGTTACTCGTTTTTCAAAATATGAACATAGTATGAATAGAATGAATATTCAGTTTGTTTAATGATAAAATAAAAATATTTATTATCTTTTTCTAGCACACCTTTATCACAAGAACTATACTTGTGTTATTGTCAAGTTTGTGAACACACATTTATAAATATTTGAACCAGAAATTAAAAAAAAAAAACACGCCAGAAATGGCAAATCTTTTATGAGCTCTTATACCCATTATATGCATTGTTAAAGATTTCGACGATTCTCTGTATACTTGCATAATGTTAAAATCACTCGAACGTGAATCCGATCGTACATTAATTTATACTAAACATACTGGGATTTTTTCTAAATTTAAAGAAATATTTTGATTTTTTGTCGATATATAATATACAATCCGCAATAATGAGAATAATGTACAAATTATTTATTTTTTACTTTTAACACGCGAAAATGCGAAATTTCTATATATTTTAAAATTTGCTTGCGAATTATTTAAAATTTGTTTATTTTAAACTTAGGAGAAAACACATTTAAAGATTGAAAGTAACACTAGCTTATCTCACTACATTGTAGAGGGATAAGCCATTTAAAATTATTTTCATATATATAATTAATAGTTAGATTATATTACGTAACTTTGATACCTGGAGGATATTCAGTTCTTGTTGATTCAATATACTTGATATTCAAATTATCTTGTACAGAAATGTAAACATTACCAGAATCCTTTGATGAATTTTAAGTATTTTAAGAAAATTCTTCCTTCAGTACTTGGCACTACAAATCTGAATATTATGGGATGGAATAAATAGCAACGAATAAAAGAGAAGAGAAAGTTACGGTAACAAAGTTTTAAAACGGAAAGTTAATTTTTATACATACTGAAAAACTTTAGTTTTGAATAGTCGAAATGATTTATGTGTGTCCAGATACTTTGCTTGCCAACATTTAGATTCCATTGTTTACTTGTACTAAATCCATATGATAGTGAAAATAAGAAATATGTTACTGGAATCGCTTTATTTTATTATAAACACTTATTGATATCTTTATCGCCTTCTATATTTCACTTCTAGCTCATATTAGAAATCGAAGATAATTGAATGCTTCAGTTTCTGGTCTCTTATTATTTGGTTGTGTGTGTGTGTGTGTGTGTGTGTGTGTTAATCAACGCTTTTTTAACACGCAACATAGAGATGATTCTCAATATGGTTGGCTAAAGAAAAAGAAAGAAAGAAAGAAAGAAAGAAAGAAAGAAAGAAAGAAAGAAAGAAAGAAAGAAAGAAAAAGAAAGAAAGAAAGAAAGAAAGAAAGAAAGAAAGAAAGAAAGAAAGAAAGAAAGAAAGAAAGAAAGAAAGAAAGCAAGAAAGCAAGAAAGCAAGAAAGCAAGAAAGCAAGAAAGCAAGAAAAAGAAAGCAAAAAAGAAAGAAAGAAGAAAGAAGAAAGCAAGAAAGAAAGCAAGAAAGAAAGAAAGAAAGAAAGAAAGAAAGAAAGAAAAAGAAAGAAAGAAAGAAAGAAAGAAAGAAAGAAAGAAAAAGAAAGAAAGAAAAGAAAGAAGAAAGAAAGAAAGAAAGAAAGAAAAAGAAAGAAAGAAAGAAAGAAAGAAAGAAAGAAAGAAAGAAAGAAAAAGAAACATGAAAAAGAAAGAAAGAAAGAAAGAAAGAAAAGAAAGAAAGAAAGAAAGAAAGAAAGTTAGAAAGAAAGAAAGAAAGAAAGAAAAAGAAAAAGAAAGAAAGAAAGAAAGAAAGAAAGAAAGAAAAAAAGAAAGAAAGAAAAGAAAGAAAGAAAGAAAGAAAGAAAGAAAGAAAAAGAGAAAGAAAGAAAGAAAGAAAGAAAGAAAGAAAGAAAGAAAGAAAGAAAGAAAGAAAGAAAGAAAGAAAGAAAGAAAGAAAGAAAGAAAGAAAGAAAGAAAGAAAGAAAGAAAGAAAGAAAGAAAGAAAGAAAGAAAGAAATGTTGAGATTCGATGAATGTATTATCTTTTTGAATACCGAATATTACGATATTTTTGCCTAACGAAAGTATTAATGTAAAAAATCTCTAGGGTTTCAGAAATAATAATTTGCCAGAACTTTTTTTACACTTTGTACTTTTAGTACTGCAGGTATATACCTACTTGGGATATTACATTATTTGTATTAAAATCAATTCCTTGTACCAAAACACGGATTTCGATGAACAATAACTAGTTGTTTCATTATTCGTTTATATTGTATTTCATTCTTTTTATTCAGTACCCAAGAAATGCTAAGAATTTTTCAAGGAATGAAAACAAGTTGAACTAGTATTTTTGTGTTTTGTTGCTAGTAATTAATTTCATACAACGTTAATACATTTTATAAAAATATCTTCTAAAGTATCTTTTGATTTGCTCTCAAACTTTCAAGTATTTCGAATACGCCGCTTCCACGCATTTCTATGGGTTATTCAAACTAATTGCCTTTATATTAATTGGTATGCGTCTAACAAAAAATCATTTAGAACAGGAAATAGAACACAGAGAGTTGCTTCGAAACGTGGAGGAGAATATCGCGCAGTTGAATGCCAGCCTCGAGGACGCAGGGCGAGGACGATGTGGCTCTCCTCTTCCAGGAGAAGACGCCCTCTCACTCCGCCGGCGGGTCCGCCCTCACTCTTCCTCGCCACCCCTCCCCGCGCGGCCTTCTCCAGCAAATTTCGTGTTACAGTTTTTTAATGAGAGCGTAGCAAATATGTGTTGCAGATTACGCTCTTATTTTAGCATTGAAACCTGAGGAAAAATTTATTAAATAATTAAACTAAACTTTGACCGGAGGCTTTCCGGGATGCCCCTAGATATTATTAACTTCTTACCGCAGCCACGAACATTTTTACAATTAAGCGAATTCTAAACGTTTTTAAAATTAGATTAGAGGGCAGAAAACAATAGAGTAGGACGTGCTCCAACTCCGCATATTTACAGGCACAAGTAACGGCACTCTAGCTGTTACGATCTGTTGAACACCATTATCGTTAACTCAAAGATAACTTTCCAGCGAACCAGTAATTAGTTAAAACGAACGGTAATTCATGATTTTTTCCTTTTACGAACCGTACTAACCCAAAAATTTGGAACATGAAGAGATATGAAATATATTTTTTGAAGTTATTATTTTAGTGCATTTTTTAAGAAGTGCTCTATTCACGACTGGCGTGTACTGGCCAACTAAATTTTAGGATGCGTTTAAACTTGTGATGGTTTGCTAACGTAAATGCTGTAAATTACGCGATTAAAATTGACTTTGTTTTGAAAATCTGTTCAATAACGTGAGTGAACATAAAAACATAATTCTCATTATCCATTTTTCGTAAAATATTTACGGTATTCTTTTTTTTTAGTTTTTCGTATACGTACATATATAGTCCTATATACGTAGTTTAGATAGTTATATAATACTGCGAAAAATCTATTTAGAGATTTCAACGCAAATACAGGATACCGAAAAAGTGTTTTTTTTTTTTTCAAAACGTCCGACCGTCTGTCCGTCTGTGAACATCACTAGTGCCTAAACCATACGTAGGTTGTTTTTCAAAATGAATATTCCCCGGACGATCTGGCTGGACTCAAGATGCAGCGATTTTGAAAAACTTTGTTAAAAATTTGGGGGTACTTTTCATTTAGCCCCCAGGACATTTTCAAAATTTCCCAATGAAGGCTTTAAATATTACCTTTAAATTTCTTGTAGAAAAGGAGTAAAATACACTTATGAAGGTGGTATAGGTTCGATTCTCACGTTTAACTCTGAATTTTTGAAACAAGCAAAATTTTCAATTTTTTTTCAGCGTCTTCCTATTAGTAGTATAAAATTGAAGATTGCGATTTTTCCTTCAAATAAAATTTGTTGTCCATAATTAGTTCTTTCTTTAAGGTAATGTATATTTTTGAAATTTTTAGTAGTTTTCGCGCAATATTGCGTGCAATATTTGCAATTTTAAAAAATTATAAAAACAAGAATATTTTCAAAAAGAGTTCCAAACTTTTTCTTTAAACTTTTAGTAAGGATAATGCTGAATACACTCTACAAGATGACAAACGCCATATTGTTCTATTCTTTCTTTTTTTGAAAAATTACAAAATGTATTTTTTTTACTTGTCTCTCGTCTCATTAAAATTTACATTAGCGGCAATAATGTTTCTTCAAAACTGAACAGTTTTCTGTTAAAATGAGCTCAAAATTTCGCATTTTCAGAAACGCTCAAAGGTCATTTTCTCAAAAATGTCTCCAAATGTTTTCTTCAGTTTTCTTAAAGGGTAGTGCTAGTGGCACTGTTTGAAATTACAAAAAGCTCATTTTGTTGTATTTTTGTTTGTTTGTTTGTTTTTTAAATACACAAATCAATTTTTTGAAATATCTCACACCGTTAATTACACACAACGCCATTATAATCGTTTTGTAAACACTATTGCATTTGCGAGTTAAAGTATCTCAAATGACTTTAAATGAAGTTTTACGAAAACTCAAAAATTTTTTGTGACAAAGAACTTCAAATTTTGCATTTACAGTAACGCTCAAAAAGCCATTTTCTTAAAAACGGCTCCAATGTTTCCAATGAAAATTGCTATTGGTGACGAGGTTTTACTCTTCTTTAATATTCTTAAATTAATATTTCGGTTCTATTATTAGGAAAGCGAATATTGAGAAAATGTCAAAAAATGTACTTTGGGTGCCGATGGGTGGCAGCTGGCAAAAGGATGGAGCAAGACTCTAAAGCCATGGAAATTAGAAAACTTGACTACGACAAAGTCTGTGCCCTTCTTTAACACCACTAGTTACCTATTACTAACTTCTTAGATATGTTTTTTTCGACGTTCATTTTCACCTAGTACTTTTACTAAGCACATTCAAATGTTTGCGTGTTTTAATAGAATGCACACAAATATTTTAAGTTCACTTTTGGAACAGCATGAATAATATTAAGTTTTACTGAAGAAATTTCAAACGCTACCTTCTTACTCTTTCAGTTTGATCAATTGAGTCGGTAGCTAGAAGAGGGATCCATAGGTCTATGGGCCATACTTCCGGAAAATGCAGAGATGAATTCTACGTACTTTAATGCACATCCAACTAAATTTTGATGAGTTTAGCTCTATTTGTTAGGTTGGTAGAACAATATTCCGTTACATGAAGAGAGTTCCCCAGAATATAGCCCTTTAATCTGTCATTCGAGTTCCACTTAATCCAGTAAAAGTTACTGATATTCGGTACTTTTATGGGTCCCTAAAGGAAG
This sequence comes from Teleogryllus occipitalis, assembly GCA_011170035.1. Classification (NCBI taxonomy): domain Eukaryota; kingdom Metazoa; phylum Arthropoda; class Insecta; order Orthoptera; family Gryllidae; genus Teleogryllus; species Teleogryllus occipitalis. Next base: position 133,433 of record BLKR01009222.1, read on the forward strand.
AGGGCTAACATTTTACCAAAACTTTTTTGAAGAGTGTACTCCTCTAGAAGTGTTCACTGGAAATGTCGACAAAAATGAGTCCGAATCTGATTGCTCTCTAGAACTAGGAGATAAAAAAAATGGGCAACAAACCATGATTTGTATTATCAGTTTGCAATAAAAGCATATTAAAATTTAACAATATTTATAATTTACACCATTTCAATAATAAATGTAGTTTTCTCCAGAAGAAGGGCCTTTAGCACATGTTTTCTTTACACCACATGTTTGAAATTAAGAAGAATTTAATTACGTTCTAAATGAAATAAAGTTTTAAAATAATTATAATATATTAGAATAATATGAAATTTGCTATTAAATAGACCAGTGTGTAGAATACTATGATCGAAAATTTGCATTGCGCTTTTCTCAAAACACAGTTTTGGAGTGTAGGCCCGTTTTGTAGCTACCGCCCCAATTTCAAAGTCATGCTAGGAAAGATAATAATTCAAAGTCATGCTAGGAAATAATAACTGCAAAATACTACTTAAAGCTCACAATAATTTGGAATCAACCAATATTAAATCTGCTTCATGATAAAAGCAACAGTTTTTCTCGTTTAAACATGTGAAATATGATACATCACTATCAAAACAAAAGTTCTTTTTTAACTATTCCTACTCAGCCGCATGTATGGGATCAGCGAAATGAATAAAAATTTAAAAGTTCATGAAAAGTACGTGTTGAATCCAGACTTTTCCGAATAAGATGTTCGTAACTGTTTTATTTATTACGTACTTGTTTCAGGATCTCATTTAACCATTCTATGGACATTTGTTTGCTTCAATTAATCATAACATACAAATCATCACACTAGCTTAGAAGAGAGCCCAAAAGTATTTGACCCATCTAGGATTCGTCAAACATCGTTACTTTTTCATTTCAAAATAAAAATTGACGTGAATCATTGCCGCGCTTTTACAGTCTTCCATCAAAATGAAATGCTAAGATCTGATGTTTGGTCATTATCTGCACATGTCTAAAAAATAATTAAACTCGATTGAGTCGTCTAGAAATTGGCCATTTGACATTGTTATTTTAATTTTAATTTATATGGAATTTGCATCAACAATAAAATAATACAATATTGTCAATATATATATATATATATATATATATATATATATATATATATATATATATATATATATATATATGTATAATTGTGCAAACGAAAGTGTTGCTTTACAGAGCATGTTCTCTTCATTTGCCGTTTGTGTAGGTAAAATCTGTTTCATAAATTTGAGCACAACTATAGCTCAAAATACTTTTTGTCAATCAAAAAATTTTGTATATATATATATATATATATATATATATATATATATATATATATATATATAGGTAAAATCTGTTTCATAAATTTGAGCACAACTGTAGCTCAAAATACTTTTTGTCAATCAAAAAATTTTGTGTATATATATATATATATATTATATATATATAATATTATATATATATATATATATATATATATATATATATATATATATATACAAAATTTTTTGATTGACAAAAAGTATTTTGAACTATAGTTGTGCTCAAATTTATGAAACAGATTTTACCTACACAAACGGCAAATGAAGAGAACATGCTCTGTAAAGCAACACTTTCGTTTGCACAATTTTTAACACTTTTAAAAATAAGACAATGCTAGCTGCGTTTGTTTTTGTATACTATACGCGTATGCATTTTTAATTCATCAAAGCTAACTGATTTACTGATTTACAATAATACTAAGGATGTGATACAATAATACAACGTGTAAGTGACGTGACCTATTTACATATAATGAATATTTGTAATGTGTATATAATGCAATAGCATATTTTTCTTAAAATAACAATCTTGTGGTATTACAACACGCTTTTACATGTAAATAACAACTTTATTAATAATGTAAGTTTTTGAACCAGATTCGATAGTGAAATCGATTTGGACAAATTATGATTGAGTCAGAAGCGAGTGACTTTGTTTTAATTAGAAGTGAAGATATAGAGCTTGCTCGTATGTATTAAAAACAATGTGTGGCTTATTTTAATATTTAATAATATTATTGCAAGAGAAACCAGGAAAAGATGACATACATTTATCTCACTTGGTCTTTGGTTACCAAAATTTGAATAAAAAAACATCGTAAATTATTTAAAATATGTGTACAATATTTTACTTGCCATTCTTTTTAAAAGTTATGACGAGAAATTTCTTGAAGAGCAAATTATACCACCGGAAAATGTACGTATCTCAGAAATTTGGGAAAGTGATAAAGAAATTACGCAGAAATATTTTCCATTCAATTGTTGTGTTGTAGTTCTATTTTTCTCGAAACTTTTGGGGGAATTATTTAATACCTTCTTAATTCGTATAAAGAAGCAGTAAGATATTGTTTGCAAAAGTAGTAATCACATGAAATTTATGAAGTAAGCTTAATAATTAACTGTGAATAAGAAATTTCACAGAGCCTCCGAGCCATTTATTTAAGAGATAAATAAATTCAGGACCTGATTGCGTGAAATAAAATATCAAGAAAATTTAATAAAAGGAATATATGCCAAATGATCTGAGGAAAGGAAACCTCTTTTTCGGTAGCTAGATCTTTTGAAAGAGCTAATGTTATGCATGATATTAAGTGACCAAAACGAATATAAACAAAATAACCATGAATATTTTATATTAACAATAGAACAGATCACTATTTGGGTTCTTATACTTATAATTTCTAGAATTGTTCAGCTGCCTTTATTAAGATATGAAACAATTGCTGAACGGCATTTTGCTGAATTGCACAATTGCTGAATTGCATTTTTGACTATATTTAGCATACTGAACTTAAACTTAAGAATTAGTACCGCAATTTTAGTCATAAATTAAAATACATTTTCATATTTTAATTATGTATCGTATGTCGGCTTCATATCTCCACAAGCCGTGCCGTACTAGGATTTATTTGCAGCACGAAAAAGAAATCGAAATTTTCATTAGAAAGAAGAATATTTCTTAAGATTTAATTTCTCGAAATAAGGAAAAAGAGATTGATAATCTTTAGCCATCTTTATATAACGAATGACAGTCTGGTAAAACATGATCATACATTTATGGGAGAGGACGTCAACAGAACACAAGAGGTTAAAATAATATAAATGGTACAAAAGAAGAAGAAACTAGGGCAACATACATTTAGAAAGATGTTGGCAATGAATCAGTTTTTATCCTATTGAAATATAGTTGTTTTTGTATTTGTTTTCGTTACCGAAATTTGATTAGCTAACCAAAATATGGCTGCAGTAGAGTAATCGGATAAAATATTTTTGCAGTTGTGTATTTGCGATTCTCTTCTCACTTTTCTATGAATAATAAATAATTTCGATTTGAAAATGTAGTGGTTATTGACGAATTACCTTGCTCAACCATTTGGGATTATGTATGTATAAAGTATGACACTATAGTAGAAAGTAACATTTCATCTTGAAAGAAGTAAAGATATAGAGACAAGCACCCAAACCCGGGCCCGGTTCGTAATAAAAGTCCCTTAATTTACAGCTCTGTAGAGTGCTTTTGCCTATTGGAAACGTACTAAAATAGTAGTTCTTTGCTAGACATCAGCCCCGTCAAGAGGTAGTCTTCATCTTCTCTCGTTGGCGGACAGTCGGCCATTGGTGCAAACCGTGAAAAGCAGTTTTTTTCAAGTACTTATTCTAAGTTGCCAGATTTCCCTACTTCATCGGTTAAGTCTTCTATCCATTACATTATTTCAAAGGGTAAATTACAAGCTATTGATGTACGGTTATGCAATTTATTTTACTTGCTTCGTAAAATTGTTATTGGCGTTTGGAATATAAACAGGCTAACCCGAGTCCCCGAAAGGTTCCTAACGCGGGTCCCCAATAAGATCGAGAGGGAGCGAGTCAGGGTTTATCAGATCGAGAGGGCAGGAACGAGAAAGAGGCCAAAAAAAATTCAGAATTTAATCCAAGAGACGTCGAAAACAGATAAATTTAAGAAAATTCTGAAGTTAAACAAATAGCAAAAGGAAGATTCTACCTCCGGCGAGGAATCAACCGACATGTTTTCTGGCTCTTCCCAAGTGGAAGTTCTACCAGAGTTATCTTCCCTCCTCGGTGAAGAAGATGCAGAGTGGATGTTTTGCATTGTAAAATTTTCAGAGGGCTGCAGAAGAACTTCGGGAGATGTGCCTTGTGTTCACTCTGGGCTCATGTAGAATGTGGAGGAGCGGAAAAAGATACTTATGATTTTGAGTTTTGTCGTACTTGAATATATAGACTGACCAAGGCATATGACAATTTCTTATGTACAAGATGTTAAACTAGTATTTTTGTGAAATTATACCGAGTTGAATCAGTTTTCAATTTTTTTTCATTTATTTTTATCCCTTTCTTAAAACGTTTTTGGGGGGCGTTATGAAACTTTTTTCTAAAATCTACAAAATGTAAGGTTTACGAAATAATGATTTTGTTCTTAAATTACTTGGTGAATAATTACAATTAGAAAACGTCATTTAAATAACGAAGTAAGGTATGCATTGCAAATATTTTGATTTAATTGTGAAGAAAATTGTGTTTTAAAATATTCAAAAGCAAAATGGGTGCTCGGGTTTGGGTATTCCCTTATACATGCGATGTCTATGTCATTATATGTCCATTTACGAACACCTAAACAAAATAAAATCATTTTTTGTCATCTATTATTTTTAGGCCATGCTCGAATATCACTATCACATTAATTAATTATTCTTCTGTACTTCATGAATTTAACTCGAAGACCAGACTCTTACTCTTGAATATTTCGTATATTAACTAAATGTTTTAACTAATTGTAGAGAAAAAATGAAATGAACAAAGCAATGCCCAAGAGTTTTTGGAAGGGAGGAGCAAGAAAAGTATTGGTAAAATTACTTGCAAAGTCTGGTTGAAATATGAAAACTATACTGACTGGCACCCCTAAAAAATATAGGAATGGTATTCTTTTTTGTGGGTGGGGTGTCATTTGTCTTACATTTACCACTAATTTGAAGAGTTTTTACCTCTTCATTTTCAATCTCACAATATCTCGTTTAGACATTTGCAGACAAAGTTATTGGCGTGTTAAAGTAAAGTCTTTGGCGGTATTTTTATTGAATGGAACGAAGCACATTTATTTTAAGGAGGTCTTACATATTTTAAGATTTTTATTGTGCAATTTTTTATTTTCTCCTTATTTTTACTCCTAGCGATTGTCCGCGCAGTGGAAGTCCTCTCAGCGGCGCGGCCCATGGCGCCCCAGTAGGAATTGGGCAGATGATGGGATAATGTAAAGGGAAGCAAGGATAGTGCACGGCCCATGGACCATTATAAAGGGCGCTACTGTAGGATTTACCTTGAAGTTGTCATAAACACCGAGGAAACCACTCATCAATCAGCCGACAAATTCGATTCCGGTAGGCGCCGCAAACTCACCGATGTTAAAAAACAAAGTAAATTTTTCGCATCTTGCTGAGTTCGAAACCGCAACCTCCCCTTCACTGGTACACCCAAGTCATTGCGTATCAGTTATTGCCTTTTCACTTGCCGCTACCATTATTAATATTGTATAATTCTGAAAAATCATCAAAAAGTAAATGCAGCGTTGAAAAGGCTTTAGCACAATCTTCTATAGGCTTGCGTCTGTATGCTTCATTTAGCATTTCAGTTTCACTCAAACTATAAGACAGATTTTATTTGGTGACGTTAACATATTCATCGCCGCAAAGAAGGTTGCCAGAGAAGGATTTTTACATGCACGATAATCTTCCAAATCTACATATTATTGTTATTAAAACTTGCTAAATCTCCAATAGAAACAGTTTTGAGGCAAACACTTATATTTTTAGAAAACAGCATTGCAGTGATAAGAAAACTCGATGAACAAGGATGTTTTACTTCCTTGAGTAAACATCTACTGGCGAAAATACTGTTTCATGTATTTTGTGAACTATTAGGTAAGTGCAGCTAACAGTGCCCCAAATACGAGCACTCAGAAAAATAGGTTTCAGAAGGTTACAAAGGACGGGATTGAAATTCATAAATTATATTTGTGTAGTTTGTTCTTTTAGGAACACTCTATCAACCATATGCCCTGTATTTTCGTAGGAAAAGCTGTATTACATACAAGAAGGAGAAGCGTACTGAGTTCCGTGAATATTCGTGATTTCGTTCCGTGACTTTTTGAAGTTAACGGTATGCTCACATCTAATATATTTAGATTGAAATCGGCCTTCAATTTTCAAGTTTACTTGGTTGTTGATTTTTTATGCTAAATGTGTATTACCTTCACGTACGTAATATTTTTCAATTATAAATAAAGCTTATGTTACATAAGAACAAGGGTGTTAACTATTGGTAGTTGAATTGCCATTACGATACCGATACCAAATATTTATGTCGGGTATTCTAATAGTAAAAAAAATGTTACAAAAAACTTTATATTCGTTTCTAAGACATTGACCACATAGAAACCTAGACAATTATTGAATTTCTATTTACAAATTTACCAAACAGAGAGTATCACATGATTTTTTTTCAATATACTTTCCAATCCTGAGGCTAACAGTATTGTATTATAAACAAATAACAGAATCGTCGGATTAATTCCAAATGCTGTAGTCAAAACAACCGTCTGAGAAATATTTAATAAAAATTCTAGTAATTCTGTAAGTGAAATAAACTACTTTTAGAAATACAAATTTAAAGACATAAATTGGAATTGTTTAGTCTCTCATCTCTAGGAATGTTCTAAAGGAAGATGTGATTGGTAACGGAAATGCCAAAATATCTTGAAAAATGAAGACTTTTTTTAATATAAATAAAATTTCTTCGTTTACATTAATGACAATAAAATCCGGTTATATTCCTGAATTGATACCTTGTTTACGTACTATTGGTTATAATGAAACATGAAGATAAAAATTCACCACATGAAAATTATTCTAGTAAGCATTCTTGAAAAGGTTTCTACACTAAAAAAGCACGAAATTCTTTAAATTTACCGATGTCTTGAGAAATACCAATTGCCTATTGGCAAATCTATTCTTAAATATTCTAACTTAAACAAAATTCTATGTTAAATTTTAATCAGATATATGTAATAAAATCTGCTACCTGTAATATTTAGGCAAATTTCAGAGTGACAGTTTTAAAAAAGGTACTCCACCAGCTTTGTGAACTCTCCTATTGTGTACACGTCAGCTCAAGGTGCATTTTCCTTGTGAGTTTTAAACTTACTAAGAACAAGGAGTGCTAAACAGTAGGTACTTTCCCGCCGTTATTTTCACGCAAAACTACGTGAAAAGAACTCAAATTTTCAAAAAATTGTGCCTGATATTAATTGAAAATCTTTCTCTGAGAAAAAATTTCATTAAGTGAAAAAACTGCATCTTTAATATATTATTTGTAGGAAGACTCCTTAAAAAAATTGAACTTTTGCAATTTTCGAAAAATTAGAATTTTCAACGAACATGCGACTTGTATTATTCTCTTAAACGTCCTTCACAATATCCAACAACAAAATTTAATTAAAACCGATGTGTCAATTTTTGAAAATTTAGAAAATGTCCAATAGGTTTCACGTAAAGTATCCTCCAAAATTATAATATAAGTTTCCAATTCAAGGGGTCACAATATCAGTCAGATTGATTGTGGAATATCAATTTTGGAGAGTCAGCTAGACGTTTTAGCCGCTAGCATTGTTGACAGGGACAGACGTTTTGCTGTCATTTGATTTTTCGGCATTAAGGACTCACAAAACATGTGTTCTGGCTACACGATGCGTTAGAGGAGTGTTTAAAAATGTAGCAACTGGATTTATCCGTTTTTCCTTACCAGTGCCCTATAATAAGAGTTTTTCTGCCGAAAATACGCCATTTTCGCGCGCAACAATACATAACTTTCTATTTACACTATAGCTAAAAAGTAATATGTTGGTACTTATTATACATGAATTTCGTTTAACAAACCTATTAGTATCATCTTCCAAACACGTGTAATGTCTACACTAAATACTGAATTTTTTCTGTTTGAAATAGAGCATAATACAAAAACATTTTCTTTGTGTCAGCCTTAGTTTCCTTAAAAGAATGTCCGACCCCCCATAGTGCATAAGAATATTTTAAAACCAGTTTTGGGCAAAATTAAATCAAATTTTTCCAACGATATTGAAAATTAAAATTGAAATTTTAACAGTGACATTGAGTGTATAAATTACCATTTGAATTCTACAGTTCTAAAGAATCTATAACAAGTATTGTTCCTCAGGTTCTGGGTCAAGGTCCCCATCTCTGGCAGGTTTTCGTCCTGTTTCCCTGAGCCTGTGAATGCTGTGAGTGAATTATGAGTGAATGTGTTCTCCATGTTGTCGCAGCAGGAAGTCGTTTACTAAGGACATGAGGGATAAGAGCTCAAATCTATAGCTGATTCACCTTTCAAAATATATTTTATTACATCGGAGTGAACATTTTGTTAGCAATTCTTTCTGTAATTAGAATTCAACTTGTATATAATTTAGGGTAGGAATCCCAGAATTAAGAAAACGTGCACAGAATACACTTCTCCCGATAGCACGTTACACACAGTTTTTAACTCTTTTTGGCGTTAAATAAATAAATATTAGCAACATACATAGTTTTCTTTGTGTACAGATATATTTATTTTATTTACAAAACACTCAAAATTATTTAAAAGATGGTAATAATAAATATAAAACAATTTTCTTTGAGATACCTATAAGAAGCTCTTTTCTTCGGTTAATCTTTGCAGTGTTGCTGTAGGAACGTTGGCTTTACTGACATTTTTCAAGCCACACCTCTCTGCTTTTACCATCTCTACAGAGTACAGCGATAGTAACTGTTTAGATTACGCCGTGATTCTGCAAGAAAATGCTCATTACGTATATATTGAATAAATAATTATTACGCATATAAATAATTATTATTATAAATATACGCAAAATATATCAAAGACAAATTCGTTTTACTCATAGAAAACGAAAAATATGGAACAGGAATAGTTTTGGGGCTTGCTTTATGCATTTATGTTCTTACATTTTAAATGACGACAATATTTTCACATTAAAGTAAAATAGGGCTACCCTAAATGCTTCGAAACTAATAGTAATCAAAATCATATAAATAACCTATAACAAGAAAAGAAAATAGCAATCATATAAGGGACAAAAAACGTGCAAATGTAAAAGGCGTGCGGGCAAAGCCAACGAATGAAAATTAGCACTAGAAAAAACTTTAATATTGACTATTTTTACTTAAGGCCGACTGAAAAACCAATTAAAATGGCGTCTCTAGAACTTGACTACGCTTTCGCTATCTGTACCTTCCAAAATATAGTAGTTCTGATTAGTTGCAGCTCTTTTCGGAGCTGTAAGTCAGAAGGACTGCGTTAACAATCAGACCCATTTTTGATACTTTCCTCCTCAGGAAATTCTCAATGACTTTACTGTTGCCTGTAGCTATTATTAATGTGGTGTATTTAAACTATACACGAGGCTCAGTCATTCCACAATCCGACGCCATCGGGATGTCAACCGTTTGGGAAAGTTCTGGTTTCTGATTCCTGTGTTTTCAATATTTCACACTGCTGACCCTTTACGAATTTCTTACTGTGGAAATTACTTCAGTTTTATGGTTTACATGCTGCGAGAAAGGCACAAACAAAAATTCACAATAAAGTCAGTGGTAAATAATGTGTTATTTGTGAGACGTAGGGTTTCGACGGCTATTATTATTTTCCTGTGCGCTAGTATTTACGGAGTACTTAGGGGAAAAGGGGGAACAGTGAGACACAAAAATTAATTAACAAATTAGACACTGAAGAAAATGTAATATCTCTTCAAAATTGTTTGTGCATTACATATCGTGCATAAGTATCTGACAATATTAACTGATTTCCAATATAATCATTTGTCGATGAATTAAAAAACTGAAAATGGAAGTATCTCACTCCTTGAGAATCTGATGGTGGGAACAGTGAGACGTTATCACAAGACCAAAAGAACATTATGAGAAGGAAAATCTTCAGAAAATAAATTTGATTATTGCCTTTTTATCTCCCCAAGTTTTATGGGTTTAGGCAAAAGCATGGTTATCCAGTCATTATCGATGAAAGAAATTTCAGGAACAAAAGGCATAACAAATTTATTCTCTAGTTTTGAACTTTTCCTATAAAACATAACTTCATAATCAGGTGACTCATTTACAGACAGAATTTTTCTTACAAGATACATTTTCATTTTTGGCTTGAACTCCACTGAAACGTTATCATCTACGTTCGGAGACATCAATAAACTTAAATTCAGAAACTAAATGGGGCAGATCATAATCATCTGACGACTCTGTCAAAATCACTTCACCTTCGTGACCTTCACTGTCATCTTGAATTTTTTTGGTTTAGATATTTTCAAATCCTTAGGTTCTCTCTAGCTTCAAGTTCATATTTTCTAGCATGTCTGTCATAATCATAGTTTTTCGTCTACGCCTTCGAGGGTTGCCAGTTTTCAGACATTGTATATTTAAAAAATACGTATTATAATTTATGAATGCTGGAAACTAGGTTTAAGAAAATAATTATAATTAATACGAATGAATAAACTTATTAATTAGAAGAAAAGAGCTATGTCTCAGAAATGTCACACGGTTTCCAAATACAGACATAATTTCAAACTGATTTTCTGTATTCTTAATTTGTCTTATAATTCAAATCCAAATCATCATTATCTTGTTGAAATTCCTATCTTTTATGTTATATAATGAAATTTGGTCAATCATATATGTGTTACTAAAAGAATAGCAGCAGAAGTGAAGTAAAAATTTACATTTCTTACCTCCGAAAAATGAAATATGTTTTAACAGAAACATAGCAGCTCTCTTGAAACAGCGACACAGGACGCGATGAGTTCACGTTAGGTATCAACCACCAAACCCAAATGTTCCGTTATATTCTAAATGTCTCACTGTTCTCACTGTCTCACTGTACCCACTTTTCCCCTACGTACTATACGAGAAAGTTACGTGTTGCTGCAAAATATTGCATGTAAGTATTGTATCGTAGGTTTTGGTGCAAATACACGTTTTGGAGGACCCTGGTACCGAAAAGGTATTTGTTTCTAAAACATATTTCAGTCCGTGCAATAAAACACTAGTGTATAAATCGTACCTCGGATATTAGATATTCCCAAATCGATCCGACCGAACTTGAGGCCCTGCAAATTTGAAACGGACCATTTAATGTTGTTATACTTTTGATGAAGCCACTAGACTACTAGTCATTATTTTCAGAATTCTTCATAAAGGCTTTCAATTTTTTATAACATTCTTTTTGTTAAAATTGAACAATATAAGCTCCTAGATATGGAATAGATCTGCTTTTCATTAAAACCTGAAATTTCGAAAATTGCAGAAGTTCTTTTTTTCCAATCGGTCTTACGTCCTCAACATTGAAGCTAGAGACTTTTGTGATGTAGTTTATTCTTCAGCATTTCTTTAAATGAAGTCAGTTGAAATATTTTCAAAATGGAAGAAGTCTTGAATAATTTTGTGTTAAATCATGACCTTGCATATACCTGAACACTATTTCCTGAAAAGCGATTACAATTTTTTCTTTTAATTGGCGCCATACGTTTCGTAGTTATTCGTACTACACGACGGGTAGCTACAAGATCCCTTGATGAAGAAAGCAAAACACTGTTCGAAATGTTGTGTTCGTGATAGAAATTTGACTTAATGAAATAAACATGTTATTAATTTCATTGTCTTTAATCCAAAGAATAAATATTTATAATATAATATAATTAAATCGTTCAATCGTTTAAAATAATTGTTATGAAAATGTTAGAATAATCTACGAGTGATCGAGGTGGCCTTCAGAACGCTAAGCGTCTTATTTCAAATTAAGGTCGAAGCAAAGTATTTTACTCCAGTTTCTTTCATTTTTTGTATGATTAGAGAAGTATACATTTGATTTCATTCGAAAAAGTACCAAATTTAATAATATTATAATGTTGAATATTTTATTACATAGGTTTACTGTAGGTTATTACATATATTAGAGTAGGTTTTTGCTATTTGTAATTGTCAATATGTTAAAGAATTATTTTACTTTTATTTCTTCTACAAGTGTTTGGTATAAATAAAAGAATCACATGCAGTATGTTTGTACATGGATTTATAGATCGTTGTAGAAAAAATAAGGAAAATTAATATTATTTTCATTAAAAGATGAAATCTATTAATGAATTGGTGATGTCTTGGGAACATTCGTCTCCCAATTTAAATTAAGTATTTGTCTGGAAAACAAATTAAGAATATTTATATCGGACGTTTAGATAAATGTTTCTTGTCACATGGCATGACACCATAATGGAGTAGAAAAATGAACCACATAATTATTTTGAATGACACATCGTTGTGATTTCGCGGAGGCATACGGTTAGAGTAATATTTTGAAGGAAACTGTCCAGGTGGATTTGTATCAAACTAAGTAAACATTACAGTAAGAGCACAGCACTGGGCATTCCATTTATGAAGGATACTGGGAAATATGTCAAGTATGTGAGTTTAGAGTTACTATGAGGGACATGCCGACATTCAAAATTCATTCTGTCGCTGGTTGTGACATGCTGTCTCATACTCATGAAGGTCTATTCTGTAGCATTTTGGATTTTATATTCTCAAAATCATCTTCAAAACTTGCGTGTGTAGTATAGTAGGTTTGTGGATACATTATCATTTCGATTTGTATAACTTTCACAAAATTGTGGGAATTCAGATGATAAATGTGCCCCAAATTATTGAATCTTATCCATAGGGGGGTCAGAATATTCTGAACTAGTGGTGCTACAACAGAACATACTTTCTTCCATTATTCCTTATTTGAAATTTTCGAAAATTCAGAGAGTTAAACAAAAATGAGACCTGCGTCCTTCTTGTGAGCATCTCTTCTTTTATCCGTAGAAAAAAATAAAGAAAAAATTGGAGCAGTTTTTGAGGAAAAAATTTGTAAATAAGTTTTAATTGTCTATATTTTGCGACAAATTACATGAAAATTACTCATATTTTCGAAAAAATAATATGAACTTATTTAGAGATCCGTTTTTAAGAAACAGATTAATATATATTAACAGATAATATCAATTTTGAAGAAAATTGTCTGAACGGTTTAGGCACAGGCGTTGACCACAGACGGACAGACAGACGTTTGCCGACCATTGATTTTTCCGTATCAAGGACTGACAAAACATGAGTTCTGACTACATCACGTGTTAGGGAATTTTCTCTATATTTAGCAACATAATTTATCAATTTTTTCGTTTTTAGTGCTCGGCAATAAGAGATTTTCTGCCGAAAATTTGCCGTTTTCCAGCACAGGATTACATAATTTTACTCTTTGTACGAAGTACCATCGTAAGGTACTTCGATGTTTTTCAACGAGAAAGAGAAAACATTTTTGACGAGAAAGTAAAAAATGTTTTTAAATACCCTATGCAAGGAGTCTTCATGTGTAGTTAAAATATTCAAACGTTTTATATACATTCAGATAGAAATTTTATTGTTGGAAAGAAGAAATAACGAAGAATAATACAGTTCCTGCATATCTTGCAGGTACTACATGATTAAACATGAAACATGTTTATTGCGCTTACCAATCTAAACTAATAGAAGCGGGGATTGGGAATCGCAATGTTTATAGAGGTAATAATATTCTTGTCCCAACTTATCGTTGCAGGATCGTCTTCGATTTTCGAATAAAGAAACATTAACCCTGCTGTCATTACTCATGTGTAACATGTTTTAAATACTCGTATTATTATTATTATTATTATTATTATTATTATTATTATTACTATTATTATTATTATTTATTATTATTATTATTATTATTATTATTATTACTATTATTATTATTATTACTATTATTATTACAAAGTCGAATTTTCTGTTGATCATCTCAAGAGCAAGATAAGATATGCAACTAGTGGTGCTAAAACAGCACGTACTTTCTCCGCCGTATTTTCACGCAAAATTACGCGAAAATAAGTCATATTTTCGAAAAAATTTACATATCCTCATTACAAAATTGATTTTTAAGGAACAGATTTCATTAAGGAAAAAATCTCAAGCTTCATAATTGTAGTTGTAGGAAGATACCGAAAAAAATTTTTTTTTTGCGTTTTTTGAGAATTCAGTGTGTTCAACGAAGAGCGAATAGATAATTAGAACACATGTCATTCTATTTTAATTTCCGTTATGAATTGTGTAAAATTGATTGAGCAATTATAATCAATTGTTCTTTTAGATTGATAAACTTTATTTATCAAACCAAACAAAAATTCATAGTGTATCAACTTTTACTCAAAAATGTTATTAAATAGGATATTCTAGAGGATTTCTATATTAAAGAAATAACTTTGAAGCAAAACGGTGGATGTGAGGTTTTATTGTTTGGACTTAGAGGTGTAAATAAGGAAATGGACAAAAAACTATCCCTGGGATCATCTGTAGCCAAATTCATAATTCTAATGAAACACCATATATTCAGTAATAACTAATAATTGTTTATTTATACTTGCCTGAATGCTACGTAGTATAGAGAAAGTTATGTCTGTAATGCTCCAGGAGAAAGTGCCGATGTTTCGAGAGAAAACACAGTTTGGTGGATTCCTTATTCCGAAATGGTGGATTTTTGTTGCTCTTATAAGTAGTATATTACCTTCACAAATATTTTGTATAGTCAAAATCCCGGTTTCTGGGCCTTTGATACCGAAAGAGCCTTTTTTATCTAAATCGTCCGTCCGTCCCTCCGTTTGTAAGTCAGTCAAACTGTCTGTCCGTCTCTCCGTCCGTTCGTCTGTCTGTGTCTCTGAACAACACAAGACCCTAAGCCATAAAATGTTTTTCATCAAAATGAATATTTCCCAATAAATTTGAATGATGTGAATGATGTGAATGATTTGAAACCTTGAATTTGAAACAGATCTTTTAATTTTTGGGAGTATTTTACTTGAATTTTCTAGGACATTTTCCACATTATCTCAAAAGTGGTACCAGTTCTGTTCGTTAAATTCCTTTCCAAATTGTTCGGGTACCGCAAATTACGTTTAGGAAAATGGCATAGGTACAAGATTCAATAAAAATTCTGACATTTCTGGAATTACTAAAGTTTTAATTTATTTGAACTACTTCTACAACTACATTTTTGAAAATTGAAATTTTACTTTCTCTTTACAACGTACTTATGTAGTTCATAGAAAGAATTGTTATACTGCAGTGGAAAGAGACGATGTTTTGTCAGAAAAACTTGTATTGTAAAGTTCTGATATTGAAAATGTGGAATAATATTGTTCCCAAAGTAGCAAATTACTTCTCGCACTTTGAGAAGTCTGATTCCACTTTTTGTTGATGTTGAAACTGACAGAACTGTAAAACGTCCGTCTGCCTACCTGTTCGTCGGTCCGTCGGTCTGTCGCGTCTCATCGTCGCTCAGTATGACCACCTACCCATCCGTCCATGTGCCCGTTTGCCCATCTACCCGTCAGCTCGTTCGCCCATTCGCCCGTCTGTTCGTCTGACTGGATGTGGTCAATGCTAGCCTCTAACCGTTCAAATACTTTTCTCCAAAATTGAATTCCCCCATCGATCTCGCCGAAATCGAGGCCCTGCCAATTAGAATATTATTTTTCATGAAGTCTCAACCATAATTTCAAAAATTGGTGCAAATTTTTTTATTAGCTCTTTTTCTCAGATAGATAAAAGGTTATTAAAAATGGTGCAGCTCTCAATTTTGTTGAACTCTCTTAATTTTCAAAAATAGCAAACCCAAATTTTTTTGACGTCTAACTACAACTACAATATTGAAGAAAAAGATGTTTCTTGATGAAATCTGTTCCTCCAACGCAGATCGTTTTAGCAGGTTACGAACAATTTTTTGAAAATGATTAGTTTTCGCGTAATTTTTTGTAAAATAGAGACAAATGTTTCACAATTATTTATTTACAACGACTTCAAGTTTTTCATTTATATTTTTTCTTTTGAATAGAGCAAATTACGCTTACAGAAGTGGAGCAGCTCCCATTTTTGGTAAACTAAGTGTTTTTGAAAATTGAAAATTATTAACAAGAACTCAATATTGATATGTTTTCTTAATATGTTGATATATTTTTTAAAGAGAGTAGTTGTCACATAATTTTTTTTTGAAGTAAAGGAGATTTAGATTTTTCACAAAAAAGGCACATTTTTCATTTAATTTCTTCTCTCCACTAAACCGAAGGACCCCTAAAACTTATTCAGATCTCAATTTTGCTGAAATTTCTGTATCTTTAAAAATTGCAAACAATAAAATAAAAAATTACTAAACTACAATATTTATGACTTTTGATGATTACTTTTCCCTAATGAAATCTGTTCTGAAAAAATAAATCTTCAAATAAAGCCAATATTTTTTAAAAACAATATTTTCCCATACGCTTTTCTTTAGGTAAAAGCAATGGATCTTAAAAAACAACAACAAACAACGGCAAATAGAATAGCAGGCAATCAACCTTTGAATATGGTATCGATATCTGAGGAAAGTATCTTCAGATCGAAATATATAATTGTAGTAATTAGTTCTACACTGTCACATACAGCCCAAACGAAAGCATACTTCAAGAAAATATATCAAATGATGGACGAATCAGAGATGTGAGTATTAAGAAAAGAGATAAAACGCTAATGGATAAAGAGCACACTATTATCATACAATAACCTGCCAAATAGACAACATATCAGACTGGACTCAGAAAAAGAGAAGAACATGGAATGGCTACATAGAATGGAAGAAAATGCACTGGTGAAAGTGACAAGAGACAGAAGACCGGAAGGAAGGAGAATAGTGTGAGAATAGACCGAGAACACGACACGATGGAAAGACTTCTCGGGAAATTGTGACTGTGTGAACAATGTAAAAACTTAATTTATGAAATTTATTATAAGAAATGTAAGTTGTTTTAAAACAATTTCCTTTGTGTAAAAAGCAGATTACATGCTAAAGTAAAAGAAAGAAATTAAGAAAGAAAGAAAAAGGTTTCAATTTATTAAAAAAAATTTTTCTCGGACAGAGGAGAGTTCACAGAAAAGAGCACAAGTTTCATTGTTTTAATTAAAAACCAAACCAAACATGATTGTAAACAAAATATATATTTTTATGACATTGGTATCTTCGAATATTCAAGAAAATCGAACCTCAAAGATTTTTTAAACAGAATTATTTTTATTGGTCTAAATTTACTAAAAAACGTTTCGCGACACGACGTGGCTGGATCATCAGATAATCTAAAAGCAAGCAGTTATAAAAATGCAAACTGTTTCATTCCTCATAAACGTCTCATTTTCGTAGAGCTTACCTCAATTTTAGAAAACTGCGAAAGTTGCAAATAATGAGTAAGTGTACAGTGTTGCAGCTCCACTATTTTTTAATATGTGTAATTCAAAATGTCATGTACAGTTTTTAAAAATTTTAGTATTTTCGTATAATGTTGGTAAATTGTAACAATTTCAAATAGGCGTTTTTAAAAATGGATCGAATTTTTTCTCAATATTTTCCCTCGAATAAAGCTATATTCACACAATAATATTGCACAGATTATATTTTCCTTAAAGCTCAGAATTTTCAAAAATTGAAAAAGTTCCACTTCTTTTCGAATTGCCACTGGCGTTGATGTAGGCTTGCAGTACTAGATGGTGCTAACAAAAAGCAACGCACCGCCTACGGATGAGACGACTACTCGCGCAACCTATGCGCCCATTTCGAATTCCAGCCTGAGCAAATATTTTTGCGGTAAACACTTTTGAAGGTTCAAGTATTAATTATTACCTAACGGTTATAAAGAATATGAGAACATATGTGCTGTTGTAGCCTCACTACATTTTAAATGTGGAGAGTTCGTTCCTCGTGTTTCTATTTATCGAGTCTTCTACGGGTTACAGAATCTGAGACTGCGGTAGGATACTCTCCATCGATAAGGCACTACTTTGCATTTTCATGGAACTATACCTCTCCTTTATTTTTAATCTAAACATTTCATTTTCTTTCTAAATTAAGCTATTTGTAATGTAAAGATCTATTTTACCGTTTAGTGTATTATTTATATTTGAATCACACAATTTCTCAACTTTTTTTAATTCTCACACGTTAGAAGGGTACAGGTCCCTCAGTTCTGGAGTACAGGGAAGAATAGAATATAGGGCGACTCTGTGACGGGTGTATAGACATCTGAAGAAAATATTCCCAATATTTGTAATTCTATGCCTGGACCGTACTTGTTTATTCATTCTGTGGTTGCACTTTTGTTGTTACATTTTTTAAAAATTTTGGAGAACAAAATAAAGCCTTTAAAACTCACTTAGGTGTTTATGTTCACGTCTGCGTAAGTTATTAGTTGCAAACGTAAAGTATGCGTATTCTGGTTAGCATTTAGAATTATAATTTTCCATATCGTGTAAATATAATAGTAAATAGTTTAATAATGCGCAAGAAATGTCTCTTAGGGAGATTTTATCTGGACAGAAAGATACATAACTTATTCACCTATGAGAAAAATCATTATATAGACATATCTTTGGGATATGAAACGACAGGCTAAATGTAATATCAATATATCTGCCGTCTCAACGTTCTTGATTTAATAATAATAATAATAATAATAATAATAATAATAATAATAATAATAATAATAATAAGTGAGGAAATAGTTTTATTGATGCTAACACATTAGCGGTTTTCATGTATTCTAATACCCTATTTAATCTGCTCACTTTTCTGAGAATTTAAATGATTATGTATGAACTGGTTTTAAATTATAAGTTTAAATACAATGACATATTTATTAAAAATTAATGAAAACGTTTTGGACTGCTAGATGAAAACGTTAAAAAATAATGTTTAAGATTTCAATAAGTTAATCATTTAATGATTATTATCTAGAGATCTACTTGAATTATTAGAACGATTGGCGCCAAATATAATATTTCAGGTTAGTAATATCTTAATAAATCATCTTTCTTTCTTTATTGTGAAAAAATACGAGGAGACGAAGTAATTAAATATTACTAGAGAAAATGTAGTTTTTAACTCTTTTAATTTGAAAGAATTTTTTTCGATATTTAGATTCAAAACAATAAGAGTTGTTGGTCCCAACTAAATCCAGTAATGCCTTTAAGCCACCTTCAAATAT